>RPOG01000067.1:0-5000 GCA_008086565.1 Thalassoma bifasciatum
TATTACTCAGCTCGTGCTCTTCAAAATGTACAAAAGTCCAGAAATAGCCTCCTATATTTGATGACTCATAACTTACTGCATGGCAGCAAGGAAAAAGCATTGACTCCCACTTAAAGGTTGAAGTAAATCAACAAATATTCTTTTTTCATATGCCTTCTGTTGATGGAGTACAACAGTTATGGCTTCACTCTTTACCACGAGTTAAAGCTGTGTGGATTTCTGTGACGAAGGAAAAAAGGGACTTTTCTGTTAGTGGGCTGTTTGGCTGAAGTGCATGTTTTGGAAAAGCTAGAAAGAGGGACTGTTTTATTTGCAGTTTGGGTTTCATCCACTCCTTCTGTCAAGACTACTAATGACGAAGCTGGAAAAGGAGCCAAGCTTGAATCTTTGTGATGCTAATGTTGAGGAACTTGGCAAAGCAATTACAACCTCAGAATGCGAGCAGCTTGAGAGAGACGATCTAGCCTTGAGTGTTTTCTTCATGTATTTATACATGTGTTTCTATGAGAAACGCACTGACAGACTTTACTGCTTTTTGGCTGTACCCTCTGAAATGCATATGGTCTAAATTTAAATATTGAATAACACACAACTTCTCTTTTAATGTGCTCTAAATTTATCAACACAGTAATTGTAAGGATGGTTGAAATATGCAGGAAATGGATGAAAATAAAGCTGCTGTGTCAAATAAGCCAGCAAGTGATGGCATATCAGAAAAAAATAACTTAATGCGTTAAGCTTTGATAGCAGCCGTTTACCTGGATGAACACCAGCTGCTGAAAAATAAATTCCACATAAAATGTCTTTGTCCATCACTCGCTATCTCAATATCTTGCGTTAATCCAGCTTTCGTTTAAATCTATTTATGAAGTGAACTAGCCTCCAAAATTTCAAGCCATTTTAGTAACAAAACTTCACTCTGCAAAATATTTATCAGTCTCACTCACAAGCCTAACCTGCTTTCAAGCTAACGTAACCATTATTTGTTTAAAATCTATCAAGATTGATGTAGTTGTTACTGGATATCAGGAATTTAGCAAACTGTATGTCACACTTTGGATTTTTAGCTGCTTTTGTTCTTTATTTTTATGTCACATGTTCTGGTGTACACACAATTTCAATTAGAATAGCTGATACCAGAAAGAAAATATAACTCTGTGCTAATAAATATTTTCTGTTTATGTAGCCACATCACAAGCTAAATCCAGCTTCTCTTAGCGGCAATGTGGCGGTTGCTTGAAGATCCTCATTTAGTGTGTAGCGTATAACTGTTGTATGAAAATCAATGACGATATAAACTTTATTGAAGACTTTATCTCAGAGATATCTTAAAATCAAATAACCAGTATTCAAACATGTATCATGCTATTTTAAAGGTTCTTCTGTAAAATGACAGATGGTCCTCTCACCACAGACACATCTGCATGGGCAGTCATGCGGCCAACTCACATTATGTTATTTGTAATACGGCTTGGATTATGAGTCACATAAAATAAGGATATTGTCGTGTGTGGTTTTAGAATGTCCTGTCCTGTCTTTGGTCTTGTCTGTTTCTAATCAAATTAACCAGTGAACTAAAGATGTTCTCCTTTCTGTAAGTAGGTGAAGTTTCTGTTTGGCTATCACAGGGAGGTCGGAAAGAGAACTGAGATCTCATACGGTAATAGAGGCAGTGTTTAAGAGTTTTTTTGTGTGTGACGTGCTCATAACTTTGACCATCACTGACTGGAACACCACAGACACATGCAAATTGTCACATATTCAGCTGAAACTCTGAGCTGAAGCAAATTGAGAAACACAATTATTTGTCAAGACATGAGGTAGACAATACGCTATGAAAAAATATTACAGTCAATTTTGCAGAGTAATATGCCACACAGGGAATTGGTTGATAGTTAATTTCCCTCTAAGATCAAAGTCTATCTCCATAGAAAAAAAAAAAACTCATACGAATTATCAGATCTTATTTATATTGAACATTTGATGAGATGCTGGTCACTCAGATGTAGCTCCTGACTCCAGGCCCTCGTAATTCAAGAGCGCTTTTATTAATGTGAAGAATATTTGGGAGAATTAGTTTGTGTCAACAAAGTGCAAGCATTAAAATCGGACCTTTTTGGACTTATACAACTGAAAACAAGTTTCTGTACGTCTCGTCAAATAATGTAAAAATCATTTGATGAAGCTGAGCAACTTCACATGATTGATTAACCAACAGAGACAAAATGCACTTTTATGAGGGGACAAGAGAAGTGAACTTTTTTTCACATATTTTTTTTATTATGCGCACCTGTGGTAAAAATGTTGGGAGAAACTTATTTTTCAACTCCAATTCTAATGGAGATGCGACACTGCATAAAATGTAAAAAAAACTCAGAATACAATGATTTGCAAATCCTGCTCAGAAAACCATTGTCAGTTAACGCAGTTTGTCACTACATCTTCAAGTGCAACTTTAACCCTACCATGCAAAGCCAAAGCCATTTATCAACAACACCCAGAAATGCCGTCGGCTTCTCTGGGCTCAAGATCATCTGAGATGAACTGACACAAAGTGGAAAAGTCTGCTGTAGTTTGATGAGTCCACATTTCATTTTTTTTAGGAAATCCTAGACATCGCACAAAGGGTCAAAGAGAAAAAGGGCAAAGTGATGCGCCACACATTTTTAATGGGAGACAGGAGGACTGCCGGCAGGCCAATCTAGACTTAACCTGGATCGAACCTGCATTTTTTTTACCAAGAAGCTGCGTTGTTGTACCTTGCAGAATGTGGTTTGGCATTGTCTTGACAAAACAAGCAGGGACGTCCCTGAAAAAGATGCTGCTTGGATGGCAGCATATACGGCAACAGAGACCCTGGACTGTTAAGTGACTGAAGTTGTACACTCCAAGAAAGAATGAGAAAGAATTTCACCTACAAAGTTTCAGCAATTAGTGTCTGCAGTTCCCAAACACTTATTGAGTGTCGTCAAAAGGAAAGGTGATGTAACACAATGGTAAACATGTGCCTGTCCCAGCTTTTTGAAACGTGTTGCATGCATTAAATTCAAAATAAGTGAAAATTAAAAACAAATAAGCTTATTAGTTTGAACAATAAATGTCTTGTCTTTGTAGCATAAACTGAATATTGGTCAAACAGGGTTTGTTGATCATTGTATTCTGTTTTTATTTACATTAATCAATGTCCCAACTTCATTTAGGCTGTACAATACTTATGTTTCATCCTTTCATGCATTACTACATTGACTGTCTTGCTATGTATATAGTACCAAATAACCAAAACTTGTGAGGGTAGATATCAGAGCATGTGAAACATTGAAGAAAGCATTTGGAGCTTACTCATGTGTTGCATACACAATGTTAGTTTGGATTTTTTTAAAATATTATTTTGAATAGTATATGTGCCAAAAATTGTCGAAATGACAAAAATATACCCTCTCATTGACCCGATATGAGAATAGAAGATTATAAAGCTTACTGCCACCAGCTGGTCTGCAGTGACACTCTGGCCATTGGAACATTTTGTGGTTTTACAGAGAAGCATGCAGAGGTGAGCATCCTGTTTGCTAGCTGGACTACCTAAAATGTGTTTTGGTGTTTGCATGTGAGTTTATGGAAAGTGTCAGCAATGTTTCATCAGTGCTTTCAAACTGATGCACAGCAGTGCAGTTTTTGATGTGCAATAGTGCAAAGAATTGTTCCTCAAACTAGACAGTTGTGAAATCTTTAGTTTTATCTTTACACCACATTTCACAATTATTATCAGCCAACTTTGAGTCTGTACTCCAGCTGTCATTGCCAGGTTTGATGCCCACGCCTAGTTAGACAACTATAATTTTACACCAGGTGTGTGAGATCCAAAGTAGGCTATAGTAAGGTGAGTTTCATGAAATTGTCAAACCTGTGACATCAATGTGTTAGAATCAGAAGCAAAAGGAGAGGTGATGTTAACGTAAACCAAGAATACAAAAACAAAAGATGCAAAGTTGTGCATTTTATAAAGACAAAAATCCAAGATGTGTGACACCATGTCCTAAAGAAGAGCATGAGTGTTACACCGTAGACTGTATAATACATGAACCTAGTGTCTGTGATGTCACTGTTTTTGCTTGATGAGGAGTTTTAAAGCCTTTCTTCAGCAGTTGTTTGTAACAATGATTGTCAAATGGGGTTACGTGTTAACAAAAACAAACAAAAAAAACCCACAAAAACTGATTGAACAGAACTAACAACTAACTTGTCAACAGCATTTAATCTGCCCATACAACATCAAAAGGGGCACTATTTCCAAATTAAGCAAATTCATTCATAAAATATGTTATTTGCAAAACATCTTGAATCAGTCAGCCTGTCTATTGACGTCAATTGTTCAGCAAGGGCGCACATACATTTGCATGCTAACCATAGCACTGCAAGGAGGATAACAATGGACAGGTGGTTGAAACAGGACAAATCCACTGGGGACATTGAGGTGGATGAGGAATGATTTAATTTTTGTAACTGTGATACATTTTGATGCTTTTGAATAACCTTATGAATAAATTGCAAAGAGTGAGGTTGTAAATGTGAAGACACAAGAAGAGGAATGGAATTGTGCTTAAGAAAAGGAAATGTGTTTTAACTCTCTTTAACTGTGTTACGTCTTGACGCTTGGATAGAGGAATGAGCCTCAAAACCATTTTCAAATCAGGCTTGTAAACATGTTTATTTTTTGCTGTTAAATCATCTTTTCTGGCTTGGTTTATCTGGTTTCCTGTGTTTGTGCAGCCAACGTCAAGCGGATGCTCAGTGAACTGTATTTATTAACACTTCTGCATTGGGTTAATATTTTTAGACCGGAGGTTACTGCTCAGGTTACGCAGGAGTTATCTGACAAATTTGTGTTTGGTTTTGATTATTTGCATATTTACACAAACTCTTATCACTCTTATCACATTTATCCCAAAACTGCAGGACCAGACCTCATTTGCATGTCAGACCAAAGCGTAGTTATTCATATT